>CAVLYV010000024.1:2500-15788 GCA_963675445.1 Linnaemya vulpina
TTTGTATGTTATACATTTTTTTTATTTATGACAGGCAATTTTTTACATGCACATTTTTTCTGAAACCCCTCTAACAGCAAACACGATTAAACCTAAAAAAAATTTTAATTAACCCATTGTGCCTGCTTGAGTACAGCAAAGTGAATGTTTAGAAAAAAGTAGTTCATACAGTAAAAAAATACAATAGCAGTTAAGCCATTTTACCTGCTTGTTTTTAATGATCCTTATAAATAAACAAAAAACATTTTAATTTTTAGTGGCCTTGGCTTTTTATAGGTTCAATGGTTAAATATGTAAAGGCTACAACGATATTAAAAATTCAGTATAAAAGGACTGTATATAATTTATGTAATTCTATAATAAGCATTGGACAGATTGTGGTGCAAGCTGTAGTGGTATTTAATAAAAGTGTTATTAATAAGTGAACTAATACAAAGTCTTATTATTAACGTTTACCAAAGATCGAATATATTACATAAAAATGAGCAGTGAAAGAAACAACTTTTGTTGTATATGTGGATTGTTTGTGCAAAAACGATAAATAATAGATGTATCGGTAAATAAGCATATTATTCTATTTTATGAAGAATAATTTAGTCGTCCCTTAGTACAGGGGAAATGGTATATTCCATCGGTTTGTTGTTTGTCTTGTTACGCAACTCAAATATCTTAGAATTGTCCACGTGGTTCTTTTGCATTGCCATTTCGGTTAATTGGCTTCCACGACGTGTGCATAAAGCAAATATTGGAAATGAATCACAATATGCTCCTTCTGAAGAAGAATTTAAAAAACAACACTTTATCTCCTAAGACTTAAACAGTGGAACTATTTGCAAGAAAATGTAAACATTACATTTCGCAGGACCGAAAAAACTATTTGTTTGGATCACTTTGCACTACTGAAATGGTGTGAACAAATTGTTTATAGTCATGTTCCAATAGATTAGCGATTATTTATTGATGGTTCTTTATCTCTAATACTAAATGCCATAGGTTACACTACACTTACATAAGTGGTTGATTTGAAAGTACTAACAATTTTGAATGGCTTGCAAGGTGGTAACACAAAGTATCCATGATATTTTTGTGAATGGGACAGCCGAGACTCTTTTAAATATTACATACAGAGAGACCGCTTTCAACAGCTATTGTTGGTGAGAAAATAGCATAAATATTCCGTTAGTCATTCAAAAAGATATTATTTTACCTCGGTTGCACATAAAGTTGGGCTTAATAAAGCAATTCGTGAAAGCACTCGACAAAAATGGACCAACATACAAATAGCTTGAACAGGGTTTTCCACGAATTAAAATTAAAAGATACAAAATATATTTTTAAATTAATTTTAAATCAACAGGTATAAAGATTGATGCCTCAATAAAGATTGATGACCAAATACGAAAATTGGTAAAGGATGACAAAATCATACAACAAATGAAACTTGAAGAAATATATGCATGGAATCGTTTTGTTTCAGTGTGCGAAAATTTTCTTGGAAACACAAGAAGTGAAAATTATGAGCGGATAGTAAACAATGTCAACAAAATTAAACTATCTGCATTATATAACATATCCATTAAGTTTAGGACATATGAGTGATGAGCAAGGTGAAAGATTTCAGCAGGAAATATCTAAAATTGAACAAAGTTATACAGGAAAAAATAAAATCAGTATGCTTTCTAACTACTGCTGGTTTTTAAAACGCAATACTGACAGCGAAGTGTAAAGCAAAGAAATACAAAATATTTTTAAATAATATATGAGTTGTAAAAAAATAAGTTATGCCCGTTTAAAATTGAAAATCTACGAAAACCCGTTTTTCTCCACATTTACCGTTATAAAATCACTTTATATAGTGACCTATTAAAAAGATATTTTCAATTTCTTTCCATGGACTCCAACAAAACAGAATTGGCACATGTGAACCACTGAATATTTTCTTTTCAAGTTTTGTATCATATTGTTATGATGTACATACGGCATGTCGTTGGTCTGAAGTAAAAATCCTCTAACTTCTTATTTTTTACAATATTAATTTTATCACTGATTCCAATACATTTTGCAATTATATTATTTAGTAACTTTCTACATGCAACCAATCACATATACCTACATATAAATGTGTGAATACCTTTTACTCATACATTTTCGCATTTTATAGCTTATGATGAAGCTTGATGCAGGTTCTTTTTAAAATAGTTTTTCCGATGTATCCTCTAGTTGGGGTTTTCAATCACATTACTGAATGGAAGATTTATGCGACAACAATTCACCTTAAGTTGATATAATACATATTAAAGAACCAATTGGTGCTGCTTGGTGTTTTTCACATTTAAGAGCAACATATTGTAATATATTAATGAAAGAGCTATATATTTTCTTAACTATAACATAAGACATTCTTGAACTTACAATTATTAACAAAAACGCATAAGAAGCAGATACATATACTATTACAGATAAGTATACAGCCAAATATATTACACCTAAGTAGATAATATACATATTTTTATTAGACATTTATAGGATATATCTAATTTTTTGTCCATATGCATATTGGTAATTCGTGTTTAGAGAATAGAGGCACGAATTGTAAATTCGACAGACAATTTTGATATTAATGCGAGCAACTTTGAGTTTCTTATATAAAAAATTGCCAGAGTTAAGCAAAAGATATCATATGAAATGAGGCAAAATATTATTTACCTATCCTGATAACGAAGTGGTTTCTTAGGAAGTCTTTAAAATCACTCTTATCGTGTTAAATGTTTTCTGCCTTCAAATTCGTAATGGATTAATATTATGGTACATGTTTCTTTAGCATATTATAAACTGTCGAATTAAGAGACGAAAAACGTCACTGACCACTATTTTTTGCAAAGGCAAATCTGTACATTGTATTCTCTGGTGGGCTACATAGAGAAATCTCTTGAAGAAAAGGAATTTACTATTATAGCCTTTCTGGACATAACGGATATTTTCAACTATGTCAACTATGAATCCAACATAAAAGGTATGCTGGCGGTAGGGATAGATCCCCAAGGGGATCAACTGGATCTTTGAGGCTGTTGTCAAACCAATGCTCTTCTGGTATGGTGGAATGCAATGGATTACATTTATCGCAGGACTTTTGAAAAGATCTTTCATCTAAAGGCGATGACAGACGCTTTCATATCGACTCCTACCGGGACACTTTTCGCCATATTGAATTGGCTCCCAGCGGACATTCTGGCCAAACAGTTGGCCTTATTTTTTGCGGTCAGGTTGAACGCTGCGTGTCCTTGGACAAGATTTAACTATGGGCATGCCAAGACTCTGATGAAGAACAACGACATCAGGATCCACGACAACATTGATTATTGTATAACAAAACCTTTCTGTGGTGGATTTTTTCCTTCTCTTGTCGACGACAGGGAACAAGTTTTTAAACTGAACTTTGAACTTTATCTTTAGATCTTAATTTACGCTTCAGAATTGATCCAGCATCCTGCATTCCGAAATTTATAAACGAGATAGCGAGACATTCGAGGGTGACACTAGCTAAGAACGATAGTATATGAAAATAATAAAAATATAAACTATCCCTTGTTCTTATCTTTAACAAAAACACTTTCCCTAAGATATAATAAAAGACAAATATTCCTTTGTTAAAATTTTAAGCATATGTATGTAATTGTAGATTGTAAATTATTTTTAGATAAGAAATAAAGATATGATCAGTTTCGTTAAGGTACAAAATAACAAAACAGAGTTCATCATGTCCAAATGTAGTTTAAGAAATCTATTGTTATTTTTTAGTATTTAAGAAACATATTTTAAAATTGTAATGCAGTTAAGATTTATCATAAGAACTAAGAATAACTCACCAGAGTTAAGAAAATAAGTTAAGTAAAAAGACGCATAGACGTCTAGAAATAATTTTTTTAATTCAACCAAAAGCGAAAACTTTAATTGGCGATCCTGCCAGGCGTAGCATATATTTTGTTACTCTAGAAGCGGACCGATATATCCTTGTCGCAGCAAGGATTCAGCAAAAAAAAAATTTTTCATAAGAAAAAAAAAAAATTTTTTTAAAAGCCAACTCTTCATATGGAAGATATAAATTTTTTATGAATTTTAACGACTCAACACAAGAAATCATGAAACAAATGATTCAACAACTGCCTAATATACAGCTAGCACTACAAAAGCTACATCAGAAGAATGCATCTTTAAATAATAGATTGGACCAAATTCCAACAAGTTCTTGGACAACTCAACCACAAGTACTATTGGAACCAAGGGTAGCGAATTAATAATCACCCTAATGAAATAAACTTCGAGATTTTTAAAGCATTAACTATTTTTGATGGAACAATGGACACCTCTTCAGGGAACACCAGAAACTTCAATACCTACAACAACGCTACACAGCAGAACAATCCACAGGGATTTCACAGTCAACCCTGGAAAAGAATTCGTGAACAAAGTGGAAATTTTCAACAGACACACAAAATCTAGAAACACAACTAGATAAAAACGCAACAAGAAGATAACATTAGTATCATCACAGAAAGAAGTAGTAAGTGCTATAGAAATAAGTCTATTATTAAGAATTTAAACAAATAGATGGGTTGTACTATATTTTTATTAAGGATGAAGAAAATCAAGAATATAAAATCTTCATAGATGGCGGTGCAACCCACAATTAAATAAACAAAAATTTAGAAATAGGTAAGAGAATTAGGACAAAACCTTTGAGAATGATATCCATTCATGGAGAATCCATATTGAATTTCAAGCAGAAAATAAAACTGTTTAATAAAGAATCAGAATTTTATGAAATTAAAAATGACAATGATCATGGCTTAAAACAATTAGGCACAGTCATAGACATAGAAAAAAATGTGTTTATAGTCCTTGAGAAAGTACAAAAAATAAACTACTCCATAGGAGATAAAAAATATGAATTAGAGATAAACGAACTAATGAAACAAAATAATAAAATAGGACCGTTACCATTCACAACAACTATAGAAGCTAGTACATTACATATTACAACAAATGAACCAATCTGGACCAAACAATATCCAGGCAATTTTAATGATACAGAGTTCATAAATAAAGATATACAGAATTTATTGGAACAAGGTATTATACAAAAAAGCTATAGCCTATATAATTCACCAATGTTAACCGTACACAAGAAAGGATAAGAAGAAAACGGAAAGCCAAAGCGACGAATGGTTATAGATTTTAGAAAACTTTATGAGTTTACTGTAACTGATAGATGTATCATACCTGATGTCAATGTTACATTACAAAACTTAGGAAATGCCAAATACTTCACCACACCAGATTTAGAATCTGAATTCCACCAGATAAAGATAAAAAAGAAGACAGAGAAAAAACTGCTTTTTGCGTTAACGGAGGCAAGTACGAATTTGTACGATCTGCCATTCCGTATATATAACTTCGAAGTTTTTGTAGTTTTGCTCTGTCGTACTAAGTGTACGGGATAGAAAATAAATTGGCTCTTTATTTTGGCTTAGGACTGCACCAATAGCTATGTTGGATGCATCTGTGGTAAGTGTAAAAGGTTTGTCAAAATTGGGTTGAAATAATTCAACCTGTTCTTTTAACTTAAGTTTTAATACATTTACAGCTTCTATGGCTGCGTTGTCTACAATAATTTTTGTTTGCTACTCTTGTTTTTCCCTATATGGGCATTTTCTCCTTTTAAATTAAGCGTTAATGGTTTCGTAATTTGTGCATAGTTTTGTACAAATCTCCTATAGTAACCAGTTAATCCTAGAAAATCTCGCAAATTCTTAAACGACGGGGCGTTTTGGTTTAAAAAGCGCCCCGTCCATTTTTCAATGTTGTGTAGATGACATACTGAGAGAATTCATAGGAAAATTCGTGTACGTCTACATTGACGATGTTTTAATTTTTTCATCTTCCCTAGAAGAACATATGAAACACATACACATAGTGTTTAAAGTTTTAAATAAAGCTACTCTTAAAATTTTGAATGAGAAGTCTAAGTTTTTTATGACTGAGTATTTAGGTCTTATTATTAAACATAATAAAATAACAACAGACCCCGAGAAAATAAAAGCTATTGAGAAATTTCCTATTCCCACAACACTTAAGAATTTGCCATTGAATTGAAACGTTGGAAAGCCATAATAGAGGACTATGGTACTAAAATTATATATAAACCAGGTACTTAAAGTGTTGTAGCAGACGCGCCATCACGACAAGTTATTAATACATCTTTCATAGAGACGGTACACTCAGCCAAAAGTTCCGCAAGCAATATAATAAAAACTGTTACACAGCCATTTAATACATATGGTATGCAATTAGAACTCGTACCTACTTTATATTTTACTGTAACACGAACAATTTTTCCTAGTAGAGTACGCCACACTATTAATTTTTCATATAATAATGACCTGATAAGTGAATTGAAAAAGATATTGGTCCCAAACCGAATCGTAGCCATACATATGAATATAGAAGATTTGTACCAATACGCAGTACTAATTAAAGAAGTATTTATAGGTACAAATTTTGTATATAGATATAGAAAATTAAAAGATATAATTGATAGAAACAATCAACTTCAAATTGTTAAGGAAACACATTTAAGAGCTCATAGAAGCTACGTTAATACAAAAAAAGAAGTTTTAGAAAAATATTATTGGCCAACCATAAAAATAGATAGCAAACAATTTAATAATCACTGTTCTGCATGTTTATTTGGACGATATGAGAGAAACCCAACTAATGAGCCACTCCGAGAATCAGACATACCAACATAGCCAAGAGAATACATACATGCGGACATTTACTTTAATGATAATAACACGTATCTTGTGACTATAGATAAATTCTCTAAATACATAGTCGCCCAAGAAACAAATACAGAAGCAAAACTAGAAGATAAAATAGAAGAAATAATTAGCAATAACTTTCCCGAATGCAAACGACTAAAGACTGATAATGAAGCAAGTTTCATTTAAACAAATGTGTATAAAACATGGAATACAGAAGATAGAAACGCCAGTACATCGATCAAACGCAAACGGACAAGTAGAAAGAGCCCATAATTCAATTAGTGAGTTAACACGCATTTTTAAGATACAAAACTCCTTCACAGTAAAAGAAGAAATATTTAGAGCTGTTAAGGAATTAAACAACTCAATACATACTGTAACAGGATACAGACCAAGGCAAATACATTTCGGTATAATACATTACAGTAAAGAAGAAGTTACAAAAATTTACGTAAAGCATCAACTAAGGTACTAAAAATATTGACCACACACGCAAAACATCGAACATTCGAAAAAGGTACCCAAGTTTTGGTAAGAATCACGGGTATTAGAAAGAAAAGCCAACCCAGGTTAAAAAAAGAAATTGTAGGAGAAGGCCGTGGGGACACGATCTTAACCCGAGGAGGAAAAACTGTTCATAAAAACAATATTAAGAACATCACAATATTAAGAACATCACATTGCTGTGCTGGCAATGTCATTCCAGACACCAGAAGCAATAATTGAAATTCAACAAATAGAAAACAAGAAGTTTATTTTGACAAAAACAGATGACGTCCTCCTCTTCAGCGAATACTCATATCTCTTCCATGTCACTAATATAACGAAAATACTTATATCTTATAGAGAATTTGTTACAGAAGAATATAAGCCCACTACTCAAGAAATCATATGGATAAAGAAAATTGAAATATTGGCAAGTCAATTAAACGAACATAAAAGACAAACTAGATCCTTAAACTTTGTCGGGTCAGCATTAAAATTCGTCACAGGGACTCCAGATCATGACGACCTCTTTACCACGAAAACAGCTATTAATGAACTAATAAACAATGACACACACACATGCATAATCCCACTACTTGAGAATAGGAACAGTAAAGGCCATTATTACAACTTTGTGTTATCTTAAAGTGAGATTTTATCTGTCAGATAAACACATTTTCATTATTAAAACTTTCCTTTAATCTAAGTATGTGCGATATATTAAAGGCAAGTTCGACTTTGCGATAAGTTTTACCAGGAGGATTTATGTTTATATTACCATATTTTCTTATTTTTTAATATGGTAGCACCAAACATAGGTCTTCTTCACTTGAAAAGTTTTTTTGCCCGTCTTCTCACAGCTCGCACGATTGTTTCCTTAGATGCTGACATTTTTTATTTTATAACACAAAGTTATATTTTCACAAATAAAAGATGCATATATTTTTAAAAGGTAAAAACAAGTGTGTCGTTGCCACTACAATTTTTCGCGATCTAAGTAATCTTTTAAAAGTAGTCGGTATTTGCTAGTGGTATTGCCACTCAATATGGAATATACATTTAATATTACCGGCAAGTTGTAATAATGAAAAGTTCCTACCGGCCACTTTATCGACTTGTTATGCTAACGTTGGCATTTACTACCACCAACATTGTCGTCAAGTTGTAATAATGGCCCTAAGTGTAACATAATACAGGAATATAACAGGGACTTAGAACAAATAGAAGATGGAGTTGTACTATTAAACGGACTACACAAGTATACAACCAAACCATTGACGGAATGAATTTAATAAAATATACAGATACTGTAAGAATAGACAATAACATTTATAAAAATTTCCAGAATCAGATCAGAGAAGATATACCTATGAAACATTATGAAGATTTTGAGATATTAGAAATAATACAATCTAACACACCATGGGCTTTTAAAAACAGATTCATTACAACGACTCAGTATACCTTTCGAAGAACACCCCATCAGATCAATCTTCTATACTACAGTTATTTTTTAACATTAATAATAACAATTTGTCTCATACAAAATATTATATCATGCATAAAGGAATGCAGACGCCAATCAACAATCAATAGGTTTAATAATATATATCAATTAGAATTACAACGCATTAGGAAAGATCGGGACGATATTGTTTAAGCAGGGGGAGAGTTAATAACGATAGTAAATGAAAATAATAAAAATATAAACTATCCCTTGTTCTTATCTTTAACAAAAACACTTTCCCTAAGATATAATAAAAGACAAATATTCCTTTGTTAGAATTTTAAGCATATGTATGTAATTGTAGATTGTAAATTATTTTTAGATAAGAAATAAAGACATGATCAGTTTCGTTAAGGTACAAAATAACAAAACAAAGTTCATCATGTCCAAATGTAGGTACCCATATCTACATACATTTAGTTTAAGAAATCTATTGTTATTTTTTAATATTTAAGAAACATATATTAAAATTGTAATGCAGTTAAGATTTAGCTTAAGAACTAAGAATAACTCACCAGAGTTAAAAAAATAAATAAAGTAAAAAGACGCATAGACGTCTAGAAATTATTTTTTTAATTCAACCAAAAGTGAAAACTTAAATTCACTTGCATGGGTACCGGGAAAATCCGGCTGTCGTGGTAACTTAATTGCTGACTAAATTTCCAGGGAAGGGACAGAATTGAATAACTCAATGAGCTGCCACCTTACAGGCGTTCCCTATCGCGTTGCAAGTTCTTGATTAAATGTAAATCATATAAACTCGCTCAACTAAAGTGGGAAATGACCAAGTTGTCCTAGATAAATAAAATTTGGTATGTTACTTAATATAGCTTCAAAATGATCATTTGCGAAATTTAAACAAAATCAATCGAAGAACACGCCTATCGCCTACATATTCTTTAATATTGGAAAATCAATCGAATTCAGAAAACCAAAAATATCTTCTAGATGAGTTTTCGTAGACAAATAAAATGTTGTGGATGATTTAAAATAGGATCGGTTTAATTACTTGTGAGTTTTCAACAAAATCGGGTTAAGGATGATGCACAAATCCTTAAATGTGGAAGAATCGACAAGAACTACAAAGATCAAAATATTTCTGAAAGCAGTTGTCGTATATAATTGAAATTTTGTGTGTAACTTGATGTCGATTCTTAACAAAATCGGTCTAAGGACAAGCTACTACCCACATATACTTCAATATTTAAGAGTCGACAAAAATCGCAAAACTCAAATTAAGTCTTCGAGTAGTTGTCATAAACAAACGAAATTAAGTATTTGATGTGGTAACATTTTATTAATATTTACATTGAAATCCGCAAAGCTTAAAAGCTTGTCTGCAGTGTCATTGTATGTGAATCAGGGACCCGCCTACCACTCATATTTTCCTAAATGTGTTAAATTTAACTAAAATCACGAAAAACAAATCTGATTACTTTTTGGCGAAATCTGATTACTTTTTGGCGAAATCTGATTACTTTTTGGTGAATGATTTTTACAAGGCATGTCGCAAAATTCATGCATCGCTTTTTGTATATAAAGAAATGCCAAAATGCCACAATATCATCAAAAGAATCTAAGAGCCCTCTTTCTGTCGTTAGTATTTTTAAAACCAGATTTAACTTGGTCAATTATCCAGTTCGTCATAATCCATTTCGTTTTCTACATTCGTTTTATATTCTAGTTTTATTTTGCAAATATTCGATTTTGTGTTCTTTGCCAACACGCCAAGTTTTTAATGGAATTCTGTACGCAATGTGTAACAAACATTCAAGGAAAACGTCTGGCTTTGGGGCTCTCGGCGTATTTGTACTCGTAAAACTCATTTCTAACGGTCTAGCATTGTAAATAAAACACCTACTTGCTGCACTTGTGCTACTTAAAACATTGGCAACTGAACCATCTATCATAGTGCAATGCATGTCATATGAAAAATCTGCAATTATTCAATTTTTTTTAAATTACATCGCATTCGATATTTTTTATATCGATATCAATTTTAATGAAATTATAGCGAACAAGACCGGGTTTTTCTTTTTAAAGAACAAACTTTATTGGCCTACAAAATAACGTTGATGATAGTGTTATGTTGATCCATAATAACTCTTTTGTAGCATTATTTTCAAGGCAAAATATAAGAAAACATATATAAAAATCTACATTTCAATATTTATTACTAACATTTCCATAAGGGTAGAAAAACTACAAAAAACATAAACTCGTCCACTTCGGCACCACTTCCAAATTTTTGCTTTTGATATCAAGTAAATTACACGTTATAGGCCAGCATATTCATGCAAAATGTATAATTTTAGACACTTTTTTATATCCATATATTTTGTAAAGGTGGACGAAAGTGGTTAAGATTTTTTATCTATTAGATAAAGGTCCATAGCGATATAAAATCGATGAAAGAATATGATATTTGATGTATTTTTCTGATTTTCCATTAAAATTTGGCAAGTTTAAGAAAAAAAGCCAAAAACGTCAAAATTCTATTCTAAATTAATACCAAATTCCAAATCTAAATTTTTGTATTTCGTCAAATACACTTATGTAACAAAAAACTCAAAAATCTTTGAAATCGTGAAAAAATTGATTTTTGACAATCTTTCTTGTAAAGCCACCATAAAATGCTTCTGAACAAGTACTTTTTTCGTTATTTTGGCCAACTTTGGCGCCACCTGGTGGCAAGAAAAATTTATAACATTGAAATATTACATCAGATTTGTGTTAGCTGTACTGTTATATGTCGAAATCAATGATTTTTAATGAAATTTGCGGAAATTATTTTTTTTATTTTTTGTCCACTGATGGTAGGGCATTGTGCAACGTGGGCCCACTATGATCCACGCAGAACACACCACCTTGTTAACTTCAACAAGGTTAGGCTGCATAAACACGTGAATGTCCTAACTGTACATTGCAGCTTTGGAACCCATGCAAGAAAAATATACCTGGAAAACAAGGACTTCTGTAGAAGCTGTAATGATGAAGAGGAGGAAACTGTGCGTCATATTATATACCAGTGCCCTGCCTTGAACAGCGTAAGGGCAGTGGCACTGCAACCCAACTTTCTGCCAGACTAAGATAGCCTGGCGGGTGTGGAGCTTGTTAGAATATCAGCCTTCCTAGCGACCACAGGTTGGTTTAACGTGGTGGAGGACAGCTCAAAAAAAATCCTCGGCTTAAGGGTATCCTACCTCATGGGACCGAATCAACGTGCATTGTTTCGACAATGGCCCTAATCACCTAACCTAACCTAACTGTTTTATGCTACATAAGATGTAAACAGAAAATCTTTATATCTCATATTTCTTTTTGTGTAAAATAATATATTGCAATTTTGTACACATAACCTACTTTTTGGCAGTCTTACAATATAACTCCAGCAAGGTAAGCCACAGAGTTTTAGAGAAGCGTGAATATTAATTCCAAATATTTTATAATTAGTGTAGTAAAATGATAATGCATAATTATGTATATATGAAAGGAAGAGCCGGCTATTCAATGAAATAAAATTAAAACAAACCTAAAACTATGGAACAGTTTGGAACAGTATTGCAATTTACAGTATATATACATTATGATATTAAGCTGTTAATTAAATTAAGCGGTTCATGGAAAATAACGTATATAGTCGTCAGATAATTCTAATGTATATATACATTAGTACTCCACAATATAACAATATTAAAAACTTTTAGCGGCGCTTACAAATTGATACCAACCAATCTATACTCATATATATATATATATATATATATATATAAATATAAATAAAAATAAATTAAAAAAAAAAAAAAAAAAAAATATATATATATATATATATATATATGTGTATATATATATATATATATATATATATATATATATATATATGTATATATATGTGTATATATATATATATATATATATATATATATGTGTGGCATCACCGTTGTGATACCGCCTACTCGATGCACCAACTACTCGGGTGCTAGAAAATGACGTTTATGTTCTGCAGCAATACGAACAAAAAAGCTCAATTCTTTCGTTCCTTTCGACACGACAACACGTTTAAGATCGTTTTCATAAGTAACTCAATTACATTTTGTATTTAAGTAAATTTAACTTTTGTTTAAATAAATAGCACACATTCAACGAAATCCTAAGCTATTCTTATTTATTGGATAAATAACGTAAAATACCAAATGTATATATATATATATATATATATATATATATATATACATATATATATATATTTATATATATATATATATATATATATATACATACATATATTTATATATACATATATTTATATATATATATATATATATTTATATATATATAAATATATATATATATATACATATATATATATATATATATATATATGTATATATATATATATATATATATATATATATATATATATGTATATATATATATATATATATTAATATATATATATATATACACATAC